>OX451215.1:158835268-158882175 GCA_949628195.1 Phasia obesa
TCCGGCAAAAAAAAATCGTTATCATCTCACGATAGCGAACACCATTCACAGTAACTGCCGGACTGGCCTCATTTCGGAAAAAATACGGACCGATGATGCTGCCAGCCCATAAACCGCACCAAACAGTTACTCTTTGCGGGTGCATTGGTTTTCCAACAATCACTCTTGGATTATCATTCGCCCAATTCTGTTTATTCACGAATCTACTGAGGTGAAAATATGCCTCATCACTGAAGATGATTTTCTTCGAAAACTTATCATCCAACATTGCCATTTCTTGCCACCATTCTGACCATTTCTCGATTGTGTATCTTTCCATAGTTCAAATTGCTTTAGTCTAAAATTGGGAAATGTCCAATTAAACGCAGAAAAAACCTGACGTTTAGGTGTGTTTCACATTCAACATCGGCCTTTAAAATTTAAACACCCGATAGTTGGGAAAAGCGGTGGACGTAATATGATATACGATTTTTAGAAATTGTTTGTAGATTTTGGTCCTGGCTTACATTGCATAACATTTGACAAGCATATGCTTAATCTTTAAAAATCACTTCTCTATAAGATTCAGTATTGTGAATAGGGGGCAGTTATTTTAGATATAGGGCAATATTTGCTATCGTAATACGACATGGTTCCTTATTGATGAGCGATATGGTTTTTGAAGATTTTCAACAGGTTCATGCAAAAACGAAAAATAATAATAGCAAATTTTCTTAAACTCAATAAAACCTAGAACACAAAAACGATATTCTTTTTACGTGGCACTTTTAAAAACACCAATAATGGAAATAATTATAACAGGCACATTCCAGCTGTCAATCAAATACCGATTGTAAAACCATAACTAATCTATAATTCTAGTAAGTTTAATTAAAACACCAACTAACCAGATGAAATAAATTTTGCCGATGCACGTACGCAACATGACAGCTTTTGAGTAATTTTTTGGCATTGAGACTTAAGAAACGCCATAACCACCAGCTCAAACACCACCACCACCACTACTACCATCATCTACTTGTACTACAGCTGTTAGAGCCATTAGGAAAAACACAAAAAAAGATGCCGACAATATTAAAAAAAAAACCAGGCAAGAGACCATAACAAGTGAAACTGCACAGCCAGACAAACGACAAATGTAAAGATTTACTGTTGTATTTGAAAGTTGTAACACAAACCATACATGGGTGCTCAATAGGTGGCGCCACTATTTATCTATAAAAATGCCTCGTTTTGTTCATTCGTTTGTTTACTAATACGAGGGAATTACTATAAGTCGTTACAAAAACGAAACATGGAAATGGATCACAACTCAAAACTTTTTTTTTTAAAAGTAGCAACTACACAAAAGTGTATGCAAATACAATCGTGAATAATGATTTTTTTATATAAATGACACCTTGTTTCATTTCCCGGTTTAAAAAAATTTAATAATATTTTTTTGTTTTATTATTAGTTCAAGTAGTCAGAATATAGAAATGTTTATGACTCTCGCAGACCTAATCAGTAGATTTTACTACTCTGACAACCTCTTTTACATTTACAGTCCTTTTGATTCTGCTATATAGTTTTTATTTCACGTTTGCTCATCAGTTATGTTTCGCCGGACACAATCATTAGGATGCGAAAAAAAAGTTTTAAACCAGCTGTTTATTAGTTTCTTTATAAGTAGGCGTCTGGTGCCCGATTCATAATTTACGACTATCTTACTTTCATTGAGTCTTGTGTTGTTCTTAGCATTTATCTTTTCCCTCATCACAAAGTCTTTTCTTACATTTTTCTAAGGTTAAGGTGACCTAAAACATCCACATTTGAAATCCCAATGGTTGCTGTTTCTAATCCCAACGGGTGCTAGTGCAGGACATTCAGAAACAATGTGCTTTTTTGTCTCAGGAACTTTTACCACTGCATCAAATATCGCATTCTTCGATTTTCATCTGCCCACACGATGGACATAGTACCCCGATCATATCCAAGCGGGGTTCTGCAGAGAGGCTATAGCTTCTAACTTAGTCACCAGATGAACGAGGCTTTCTCGTCCATCACTTTCGCATTCTAGTGGTTCTGTTTGTTTTTAATAAAATTAGAATTCAGAAAATTCCCACGAGAAGTTAAGAAAAGATATCCACCCATACAGAAATGTAAATTTATATTAAAACTGAAGGTCGACAGATCTTTAGAGTTACCGTACTAGAAACCAATCTCCCTCATAGCCATGCAACCCTATCTTCGCTTGAATTTATTTTTAAGTTGACCTTTAAACGGTACACTCATTTACGGAAACTCTTGTGCCAGCCATCCGGCGGACCATTTCATGAGAAGGCAGTTAAAAATCCATAACTTTTGATTGTTATAAATTATATTATTATAAACAAATTTTGTCTTTGGATTTGTGTTAAGTAGGCCAAGATACTTCAAAAAGGTACTAAATTGTAGTGTTGCACACGGGCAGAACTTGGCGGTTGGGGTATAGAAGTGTAGGGTAGGGTTCGGAATATAAAAGTAGGAGATTTTTCTCCCATTTTACCATTTTTTTTTAAACAAGCTTAAAGTTTCTAACAGACACAAAAACTTTAGTTTTTGTTATATCACTAATAGCCTTTTTTTTTGGTTTTTCTAAGGGGGGTGAAAAACGATTTTTTTATTATGAAAATAACTATATAGTACAATTTTTAAAATTTAGGGGGGGGGGGGGGTCAACAACAAGTCCAGAGGTGGCCTTGTACCCCCAGAATGACCTTTCTACGCCAATGCTAATAGCATTGTTACAAATTATATAAAATTTATTTTGCATTAAAAGCTTTTAAAACAAAAAAATTATATTCATTTACAAGTTAAGATTTAATAAGAATTTTTTAATTTAAGCAAAATACTAAATAAGTCCATCTTGGATCCCCCTGTTCGCTGTGATAGAGTTGAAATAGAGTTGTAGTTTTTTGGCTGCCGAGGTACACTGTTATTTACTTTCTAACGAGTAACGTAATTTTAAAATCGGCAACCATAAAAAAATTGATTTTTGGCCGCCTTCTCAAAATATGTTCCACAGTGTACCGGCCCGTTTAATAAATATATATTTATGTCTATATTTTTATGGTCATCATAAAAAACCTTTACCAGCTATTTTTGCTATTCTTTAGGACGTACTCAAACATATCAAATCTATTTAACATAACTGTATAGTAGTGCACACTACAGTCTGCTAATACCGCTTATTGTCTCTGAACTTTTTCTATCAAAATTAAAGACGTCCTTGCCCTCAGTTCCTTAAAACTAGACATATATATTTATCTAATTCAGTGCAGGCTTTTAATTCAATGAAAATTTCATTCTTAAATTGATGACGCCTTGTTATAAGAAGTGTGACATCAATTTTATGACAAATGTCATATATAAGGAAATCATTGACCACAATCTAATAACAAACGTCGTCATAACATCTCGCCAAATAATTTAATAGTCATCTATATTATGTAATATTATATTGATGACAAGATTATCATCTGGTTTAAAAGCATGATGATGGTAATGATGACAAAGACGAAAACTTTTCTCATAGCATTGATGTGAAATTAAATTAGTGTTACTGACAAAACGCATAGCACGAGTACTTATTTTTTTATTTGCAAATCTTGCCACAACCAACCGGCTGTTAAAATCTTAAAAGTATTTTTCCAAAAAATTTTTAGTGCTTCTTAAATTGCAAAGTTGGGTAAAAAAACTTATCGATTTGCCCTCGTATATCTGTAGCACTTCAAAACTTACTACAGTTACAATTGCAACTCTTTTGGAATCGCTTTTCACAAGTCTTTGATGCCATGATTTATATTTATTTATCATTTGCAGTAAGTGTACGATTTTCCTTCTTGCCACCAACTAAAACACAAAGACTTGAACAAATAACAACATCATTATTAATCGCAATAATACATGTGTTTAATGAGAGAATACTTTTCTAACAACATGTTTTCATTTTACATTTAGGTCATTTTATAGACGACAATCGTTTGGAACATCATGCTGTAACACCGCAAGGTAAGTAAAGCTAAACTTGAACTTAAGTTCACACATACACTTGCCAATAAGAAGACTTTAAACTTAATGATGTCTTTAAGATAATTTGAAATGTTTTATAAAATCATAAAATATTTTTAATAATTTTCAACATCATAATTCAATTATTATAGGAAATAGTAGTGCGGCAAAAAATCCCTTATAAGTCATTTACATAAATGACAAGTGTGCCTTTGTCATTTCTATTATAAAGTTGGGCTAACACTACTGCTGCCTCTCCACTTTCTTTTGTATCGTTTCTTGTTATTGAAATTTGACAAATAATTTGTTTACTTTAATTTACCTTTCAGGTGGTAGTGTTTTAGGCACTCCTGGCTCCGGTCATCATGGTAATCATATTGGTCATCATAGTTCTGCGTCCGCAGCTGCTCTTCTGGTTGTTCCGCAGCCCATTAATGCCACTAAAATTGGTTCATCTTTGGGTGGTTCTGGTGGCGGTGGTGCAGGCACTGGTCGCAAATATCAATGCAAAATGTGTCCCCAGGTGAGTGTGTATTTTAACAAAATTCGAAACATTTTTATTGATACAAGTTGATTTTGGTACCCTGTTCTCTCGATAATTAAAAATATACAGAGGCAAAAGATTTATGCACCAATAATTTTAAATATTTGATTTAAGATCAAGCAATTCTGATACATTATAAAAAACTTCTGTGTATAATTTATGAGATTGTAATCTTCAACTGTATATGTCACTTTAATGTTATTTGGTGTATCGTTAATTATAATTGAGCTAACAATAAATAATCATATCTTAAGTCTAAAAAAGTATGCTGAAATAAGTCCAGCCAGTATTGGATAAAAGAAGAAAGAATTATATATTTGGCCATGCCGAATTTTATTTATCCTTCACCCTAGTACTGTTAAAGATTCCCTTACTCTGTTATGTTTCCCAATTTCACAATAATATACATTCTCTTTTTCACTATGATTTTCAACTTCATTATTACAAATGTAATTGTATAAAGATATAGACAATTTTTTTTTTAAATTTATCGAGAATTTTGTGTAAAAATTTTGTCGAATGTTTTTCCTAAAAATTTAATGGAAAGTTTTTAGAGGGTGTTTTTTATAGAGGTATAGAACTTTAAGTTGCAATAAAACAACGATGTATTATTCGATTGACATGAATTTTATTTATCCGAAAGATAATCTTGTGGCATTACATTTTAAATATGATTTCTGGCATATGACCGCCACGGCTGGCGCGGATGTAGTCAAATCTGGACGTCCAATTTTCGATGACTTTTTCCAACATTTGTGGCCGTATATCGGCAATAACACGGCGAATGTTGTCTTCCAAATGGTCAAGCGTTTGTGGCTTATCCGCATAGAATAATGACTTAACATAGCCCCACAGAAAGTAGTCTAGCGGTGTTAAATCAAATGATCTTGGAGGCCAATTCACAGGTCCAAAACGTGAAATTAGGCGGTCACCAAACGTGTCTTTCAATAAATCTATTGTGGTATGAGCTGTGTGACATGTTGCGCCGTCTTGTTGCAACCACACCTCTTGGACATCATAGTTATTTAATTTAGGAATGAAAAAGTTAGTAATCATGGCTCTATACCGATCACCATTGACTGTAACGTTCTGGCCAACATCGTTTTTGAAAAAGTACGGACCAATGATTCTACCAGCCCATAAAGCGCACCAAACAGTCAGTTTTTCTGGATGTAAAGGTGTTTCGACATACACTTGAGGATTACCTTCACTCCAAATGCGGCAGTTTTGTTTGTTGACGTAGCCATTCAACCAGAAGTGCGCTTCATCGCTAAACAAAATTCGCTTATGAAAATCGGGAACAACGGTAATCTCGTTTTTAAAAATGTTTTTTTGTTATCTTCCAGTGTTGAGAGTATTGATAACTCCCAAACATTTTATAAATAGAAATTACGGCATCCTTCAAACTCGAGAGATTTTTAAATTAGGGTTATTTCTATTATTGTATGCGACAATTTATTTTTTCAACAAAAGAATATGTCACAAAATTACAAATTCATTTACATGCCAGAGGTTTCGAAGAAATATTTATTATTATTTTGAAAAAATTATTTTATAGAAGTAAAATATGTATTTCTACAACAACGTCAGAGTTTACGAAGTAGCTGTCGTCTTCAGTATAATTAAGTAGTTGATTACACTGCGACAATAGAATTTTTAGTCGTGTAGCCGCTGACGTTTTGAAAGTTTTGAATTCAGTATACATTTTGTATGAAAAATTTGTTCTAAAATAGATTTTAATTATATTTTATTTTTTATGAATATGGGGGTAAATATGCATGCCTAAGTTAACTTTAAAATTCATTTCTTATAATTTTCGGATTGCTTTTTAACGAAAACATAAACAAAAAATAATTAAAGAAATACTTTTTTTGTTGTCCGATTTTTTGGCAATTTTTTTAAAACTGAAAAGACGATTTATTTAGTTTTTATCGGGAAATTGACGATTTTTTCTTAAATTTACCCGGCAGCCCTGTATGCATATGCAATTTTCTGGTATCTAAAAATTTAATTTTCCTAATTTTTCTTTAATATTATCACCTAATTTCTAATTTAAATTATTCTTTCTTAGAGAGAATAAAAACGAACTTAAGCTTGACTACAAATTTCATATCTATGGAATATAAATAATAAAATTTTATCGAAACTTTGTAAGATTTACCTTACTGCAATCTATATTGTGTTAGAATGGTCAGACTTAAGCACATTGGATAGGAGTCATGATGACCTCCCTAATATTCCTGGCGGGTCATCATTCCTGGTTCACAGTGGGCACACTGAGGTCTATCGACTACCTCTATGTGTATTGTTTTTAGAAAGCTCTTTAATACAAATCAAAGCAGAAAAAGCCTACAAACCTAAAAACAAACGAAAATCGCCCATCGCAGAGGGTTATTGATCCCCCGAGACTGTATAATATTTATTTAATAAAAAAGCAACCCAAAATGACATCGAGGCCCCACATCTTTGAGGTCTCATAAAAAAAACCTGGAGGACTTTGGGCAAAACTGGGAGACAGGGGTCTTTTTTTTTGGTCTTTTATGACGTAGTGGTGTAGTTATGACGTAGTGGTTATTTTGCCATGACTTAAAAAATTACACAGTGTGTAATATAAATGTTAAGTATTAAAAGTTTTGTTTGATACCAAAATCATATTAAGGCGAATTCAATTCACCAGGTGTGGGCATCACCCAGCTTATTATTTTTGTTCTTGTTTATTGCGCTAATGGATTGTCGAAAAAGAATTATTTTATAGATGTATAAAATGTCAAAATTGTTGTTGTAGAGAGTTCTTCCCTTGTAAAATCAATTCGCCTTGATTAATAGCAATATTGTTGGGACAATACCAAATTGATAAAAGTTGCTTTCATTACTAAGCAAAGATTGGCTGGAACAACAATAATTATGAGCTAATATATTTATAAAGAAAATCCCATGAACATGAGGGCAGCTGTAGCTGGTGGAATACTTCGTTCTCACCAACTGACGATAGATGATTTCTCGTATTCTATTATTCGAGTTAGGTTTGTGATGTTTAAAACTAAATACTTACCAAAGACGATAGATGCGAAGAAGGTTGTAGCGATGAGGAAAATGGATTACATTCTGCTAGTCTCTAAAATTAAAATTTTCACTTTTTTTCTTTAAAATTGATCACATAATGTGTTTAAAATTTAAAATCCTATTGAGAGAAAAACAAACTTAAGCCTGACTTAACAATACATTTGTACATTTACTAAGGCGAATTATTTTTACACATACACGTTGGAGTTTTGTTAGCATCTTGTTACTTGTTTTTTTTTTCAAAACCAAGGGAGTCGTTCTTGGTTTTGCCTTGTCGAAATTACGAAACTAAGATAGATGGCTTTTTCCTACGATCAAGTTTCGCAAGCCAGGTTTTGGTATGACTGATATTTTATTCTGATTGTAGAATTGGATCAATGAAGTTTTAAAGGATTCAGAGATGTTTCAAAATTGTCAAAAAATTGCGAAGTTGAGTAAGTCGACAATTTGTATATCTGCAACTTTTTTACTTATTAACTCTATACTGAACATATTATGTGAGAACTTAATTAAGAAATTTAATAAAACAAATTAATATGAAGTAAAATCACTTATTTAAACAAGAACATTTTGTAAAATTCTTCTAAAAAATACTAACTCATCTTGGGAAGGTTAAAAATTCAAAATTAAAAATATTTGCAAAAGAAACACACATCCACATTACAAGATTAAAAGCTTTTCGAGTATGTAATATATACTCGTATGTAAGTATGAATGTGTAAATTGTATCCCTTTGAAACACTATTAAGCAGATTTTGATTACTACGCAAATGAACACTATACAAAATGGACGAAATTATAGAAAACTATTTACGTGTAGTACAACACACTAACCAAATATCGTTACATTAACACACTCAAACTCATACTCATGCATATTTAGTGAGGTTTTGTCAAAGAAAAAAAAAAAACAAAAACTGCACCAATACGATACTCGTACATTGAGGCTTCACTAACAGAATTTACTACCACTATTTTCACATATGGATACTTAAATACATGAATTTTAAATACATACACCCACAAACATACAATTACATAAATTTAGTCATACATACAACAACTAAACGTACACACTCACAGACACATTTTCATACATACACATGTACGTAAGAGCACTTGCATCAACTTTTTAGGAAGTTGAGGCAATCTAGCACCTACAAATAAAGTTTGAATAAAACAAGTAAAAGCATTTACACGACTACATCGACTCGTTTTCACACTTTATTTTTTTTTTTTAAGAAATAAAATGAATGGGCCAACCACAACTTGTGTCACCGAACAATATTAATGCGCTTAAATTATCTACATTTTTCTATTTGTTTGCAGGCTGTTAACAACACTGATTTTAGTACCCATATAGTTTTAAAAAGCAAAAGAAAAAGTTTAAGATCCATATATACAAAAATGAAATCCTTATAAAAAACGTTTTATACTGCTTTTTTGTATATTATTGTCTAGGCAATATAAAAAGGAAAATACACTCTGTAATATGCAGAAAAGTATATAAATTCACATTGTGTGTGAATGTCGAGCACTAGCTAGTATAAGGCTTAGGACCACGGGCAGGAACTTGTTAATTCCAACTGCCTTAGAAAAATGCTAGAAATTAAGGCCAAGGTACATAGAATCCGTCATACGTTATACTTTAACGTACTCAACTGAAATCAAAGTAACAACGGAATAGGTTGACACAATGAGTGCGGATATTAAATAAAAAAAGAAAACACTTGAAAAGCTTTTTTCACCATTTTACGTTATTTAATTTATTTATTTTGTTGTATTTTGTTTTTGTTGCCACTTAACACAAATATTTAATTTTGACAGTTAGAAACAAAGAAAAACCAATTTATAGCTCTCGACGTACAAAGTTAAAAGTTACCCATCTTTCGTACTTTGCGTCAACTGCGACGTACTGATTGTGACAACACTTATTAGAAAACCTGTATTTCAAGACGACGTATAACATATGACGGATTCTATGTGCCCCGACCTTTACTCGATAATCCGTGATCAGAAAGAAGGCCGACAGTTACCATTCGATAGTCTGAGATCACTAATCACTAAAGTCAATAATAAAGGCTGGTAGTAGTACGTGCTACAATGGAAGTAAGGTTGCCGTAAATTATAAATCGATTAAGGATTGAAGGAGGTCAAAAAGGGACTCATCAAGGAAGCGCACAGTGGGATTTGTTCATACAATGTTTGGCAAAAAATATAAGGAGTGCCCGTAGAATGTTGAAATTTTGCTCTGAGCCTTTGGTTAGCTCAATTAAGAAAAATATAAAGTTTCATCAAAATTGGCCACGCCCACTAACCACCGTCGGTAGAACCCAAAATTTATTTTTGGCCCAAAGTTTTTGAAATTTGGCACAGAGCCTTTTATTACCTCAATTAAGAATAAAATAAAGTTTCATCAAAATTGGCTACATCCACTACCCACCGCCCATATAACCCATATTATATTTTTTGCCACAACTTTTTGTTTCTTTACCAAAACTAATTATTTTATAAATAAATTTCAATACCTGCATTTAAATATAGGCTCTTATTCATCATCTATCATTTCATCAAGTTCCAGAACCTCTTAACGGGGTTGACATCTAATGCTATTTATAAAAGGATATGAGGATACTAGAAGTCGATGAAAAAAATCTGTATTTGTTGCAACTCTATCACACTTTCTGGTAAACCTTAATCTATAATAATCTTTATTTCTGGCTTCTTCAGAAAGCATTCATTCCAAAAGGAAGTATTGCCGCATCCGTGTATCAGTATTTTGTGTACTGTTACTGGGATATAATACCAACTATATTTTTCAACAAAAAGTTTTGCTGTATCTTGAGCAAAATTCTTGAACTTCAAGGAATTAACTTTTTTGCCACAAGTTATTATTTGTAGTATAATGCGAAATCGATTAATTAGTTGCTCCACTACACCAGTCACATTGGCAACAAGTGCGGGGTTAGAAAAGAAACGCCTGGACGTATTTCCATCGTTAGTAGACCCAGTTCGTTGTTGAACTGCATCCATTCGTTTACCCTTCTGAATTCGAAGTTTATTTCCAGTTTTAGACTTTTGTGTTCGTCCGTGAGCGCTGGCCATCTTTCAAATGGTTTGGAAGTATGCACTCCATAAATTTTATGCGAGCATGTAAGGAGGAAACGCCCATTTTGGTGTTTCACCATCAATAGCTTTGCTTGAAACTAATTTAAAATTATTCATTGCAATTAGTGAGTTCGTAACTCAGTTCACTATATAAAACACTTCACTTTTGCTACTTCACTTCTCTATTTGCTATTTTCAAATACTAATTTAATTTTGTAGTTTTTTAAAATAAAAAATTTTATGTATTTCGAGACAAATTTTATGATTTTATAAAAGATTATTACTTATTTAAACTTTTTTTTTTAATTGATAGTATGGAGTCTTACCTTTCATTTTATTATAGCGGGAGCACCGAGCATGACCAAGCAACCTTTTTTTCTTCCCAGGAAGTTTGTAATCACGGCACGTTATAGAACAAATTTTATTCTATCATATTTTTTAAACCATATGCGCGAACTTTATAATTTTTTTTAAATACGCAGGAAAGCAAATCCCTCTGTGAAGCGGTCTGACCTATATTAATAAAATTAAAAAAAAATCGTTTTTTTTCATAAACCAGTTCACAGATACATACTATCTTTAACGATCACGAAAATTTCGAACTCAATTTAATTATAAATTTTCAAAAATGTTTTTGAACAGCTTTTTCTCTATCCCGAACATTTGTGAATTTTGAGTTGTGACCTTTTATGTTTTACCGTGCGATATGCTAATTGGGAAAAACACCGTTTTTTCTCTTGTTGATGTTTATCTGTTTTCTCGAGTTTTATTCGCTATTTTATATTTGGCGGACATACATCAAAGCGACATTGCATTCTTTGGCTATGGAACCCGAAAACTTTTAAGAATTTTTAATGAGCTTAAAATCAAAAGATTTGTCTTTGTAAAGAAAAAAATGTTATCAATATAACGTAATAACACTACGGCTATTGTTAATGCCGTGTTACTTCCGTAGTAGATAAGACAGCTGGTTACTGTTATAGTAAAGCTTTACTTATGACAACACTGCAATTACACGTTATGATTATTTTTAGAACAGTGCCGCAGCGCCTCTGGTGTTATATAGACGTATTAGTTTGAAGCTGGCATAGCCAATTTAAAATTATGTATTATGTAATAAAAATAAATTAAATAGAAGAAGTGATTTTCTTAAGAAAAACATAAAGCAAACATCATATGTATCGAATATCACATGGGGCAAATGTCATTCCTTCGCTGATTTGTTGACACTTACGGACTCCTTTTTACATGACCATTTTGAGCAGATGTGAATGAATTTCATCTTTGATGCAGGGGTAGTTGTGGGCTTCTTGGCACTGTCCTTTTACTTCAAATTACTCCATTAAAGGAAATTCAAGGGTGATAAATAACACAACATACGGGGCATTCCGATACGAGTACACGACCAAGAAATCTGCTAGGCTACAGTTTAATTTTTTCATGATCTGTATGGCACGTGTCACCGTCTTGTTTTAACTAAACGTTTATTAGGTTTTTCTACTACCTAAGCAAAGCCATTGTTTTTTTTCAGATCGCTTCTACAACCTTAACCTTCCTGACTATTTTCATTTTTGTGCGACACATTCGCATTTCTCGGTCTCTCAGACCGATTTCAAGTATTTATCGGTATCTCAAAACTATTCTAAAATTTTCAATATAAACTAATCTGAAATAACTGAAGTAAGAAAAAAAAAATTAAGCATTTTTAGCTCACAGCATCACTTTATATTTCATCACAATAATTTGGCATTTTTGATCCTAGACCTAATATAAAAATAAAAAAAAAAATCATTCACAAAACACAACATTTATAAAATGTTGTTTTTCTAATAACATAGATTTTAGAAGTAAACAAAAAAATAAAATGAATTCAAGAAAAAACAGGAACACTAAAAAAAATTAATTTTAAAATGCTTAAAATATATGCCTCTTTATGAGGTTAGTCTTTGTAAATTTCAATCAGTGGTTAGAGCTTGTGGCTCGATTCAGCGTCCTGTAAATCTTCAACATCACTTTCCTCTGATTCTTCTTGTTCAGTATCAGTGTTTGCTTCATACACAGCAATATTATATTCGTATTCAGTACCACTTTCCACATCAGAATCTAGATCTGAATCGATTTCATTCAGAATAGCTCTTATGCGCTCAATATCTGCCATATCTAAAGAAAATCTCACGATAATTAATTTTAAACATAATTCTTTTTTTAAATCATATAAACTGATCGCCAATTGTCCATTTTCATCTAAAAATTTCCAATTTAGCAAAACCAACTTACATGTCGAAAATGTGACACTTAACTATAAGTCGGTCTCACAGACCGTCTGATTAGCAATCACCGGTACAACACTTCAACTCAAACGCATTTGTTACACTAAAGGTTGTATAATGAGAAATAATGAAGATACTGAGAGAATGATGGAGCTGCCATTTTTTGTTTTCGCGAAATTAACACAAAAGTGATTCATCGGTCTCACAGACCGACGAAATGGTCAGGAAGGTTAAATTAAAGAAAAATTTTAAAAGTCTTTGAGTTAAAACAGCTGTGTTACAAACTAAATTTCAAATCAAATATACCCGCACAGTTAGTGGTAAAATTATAATAAATAAAACTACAACTTTTAGCATGTACGAAGTTGGGTTTGTAGATGGGAAAAAGACAAAGAGCTAAATACAATTCCAAATTCCATATACGAAACTTAAATACACTTGAAACAGAGTTTTTAAAGAATTTATTTTAAAAATAGTTTGAGGCAATTAGAGACGCTTTTGCAGAAGTTGTTGAAATAAATACATTAAAAGTTCATTAACCTTTAGATATGTAGGCATTTTAAGTACTACAACAGCTGTCAATATTTAAAATACAAGTGGGTTAAAAGTCCTCCAATGATCTTCAAAACATTAAGATGTAGTAAAGGCAATTGGCACTCGCACGGTGGGGAGGGCAGAATCAAAATATCCTTGTCATAAGCACAAAATAGCAACGAAATATTTTAATTTTGTCAACAACCTCAACCTCCCCCATTAAATATGTTAGAGAGAATAAATGTTGATTTTATTTACTAACAAGGCCAAATCTTCAAAGCCAAATCTGTCACACAGTTACATTATAAGATACTTATTCCGATTTTTTGAAGCTAATGAGCGCGTTGAGCACTTTTTAGGTGAAGAAAAATTATTGAACTCGCGTCGTCGTCACCTAACGCTAGTTTCTATAGATAGGTGGTTGTGCCCGCAGAACTCAGTCATTTCTGAACCGATTTTGAAAATTCCTTCTTTTGTTAGAAATGTCATGCTTACAGATTACTCGAAAAAAAATTTAAAGGGTTCCCCTATGCAACATACATAATTTTTTCGTGCATTATAAACCGAAAAGGCACTAATTTAGAATTTTAATAAAGTCAGTATCACTATAGCTCGCAATAACAAAAAGTACTACCAAACTATATTTTAAAATTAAAGGGTGTACCCATAGGTTACGTCATTTGACCTCCATATATTGCCATATCTTTTGAACCGTTATAGACAAACATTTAAAAATTTTACAGAATATCCATTACAATGTCCTTTATAATAGTAAAAGTAAAAAGTAAAATATTTTAAATTATAAATTAAAGGGTTTCCCAATAATTGATGTAATTTGATGTTGAAATTTACAATTTGCTAAGTTCGCTACAGCAAGTATAAAATTTTAATTTGGAATTTGATCTATGTCTAGGGCGCTATGGCGCGGAACCGCTATACACAAAGATCTAAAAATTAGGCACAATGTCGACTACTATATTCGGTATAATATCAAGTAAATATTTAAATATTTAAAATTAAATATTTAAAAAAGTAACAAAGAAAATGCGTTACATTCTGCTAGTATCTAATTTTTATTTATCTCTTTATAATTGAGAGTCTCCTGAAATAGTTTAAGCATTATCTTTCAATCAAAGTTTTATAATAAATCATCATTGTGGGAGCACTAGAATAATATAAATTAAAAATATGCAAATCTGGCAAGTAATCGCGATTCTACAATAAAACAGTTTTGCGGCTACTTTAACTGTCAAACTCCGTATATACGTTAACTAAAAAGGAATATGAGCTAATGAGATGAAGTGAAGTAAAAAGTTGAACTACACCACCTAACGCTTTGTCGAAATTCGATTTTCCAATTTCTAAGCGTTGACGCCGCGCTATTTAGGTTTGCTTTATACATTTTATATGGGCATGAGAATTTTTGACGGTTAGTTTGCGCTCAACGCGCACGTTATGGTTTAGTTGTGAGGAGCTGAAGTGAACTAAGGAGCTGAATTGAACTTAGGAGCTAAACTTAACTAAAAACCTGATATGAGCTTAGTGCAGTGATCAGCTCACTTAGGTCAGTGTGATTAGTTCAACTTAACTACAATAGGTCGTTCATGAACTACGCAACTCTAGTAGCAATCCAGCAAATGCATTATGTTCTGCTAGTGTATAAAATAAAATATTTCTCAATTACCTTTAATCTAATCGAATCATTTGTAAGAAATATTCTTTCGACCCCATTGAGTAGCTTAAGAATCTTACTTAAACATTCATTTGTACATACCTTGTCTTTTAATTTTGCCTATTAAAAGAATCACAGTGGGAAGAGAGAAATTTCTGATTTCAGTTTATTTATCGCTTTTATAATAGTACTTGTCATCTCAAAATATTTTGATCAATATTTTGTAATAGGGATGTTGAGAAAAAAGTGGCTGAAATGTTAGTGCTTGATATGAAGACTCTTCTTTGATAAACTCTCCTGCAACCCTCCATTGCATCGGCTTTACTGTTGCCTTCATATTTGTACATAAGACTGCCAAGTACTTTTTTTTGTGACCTTATAATTAGTCATATCGTCGCGTTTCTTCTTAAACCATGTAAGCGACATTTTTTCGAAATTGACTTTTTTGGTTTTTATGGTAGAACATAACATTTGCCACTAGACTACATTCTCATCTTAACAAGTTTGGATGAAAAATAAATAAATTCATTTTCAGAACCTCGTAAGCGCCATACTAATGACATTTGCATGCAAAATATAATGGTTTTTATATTTCAAGTGGGAAATGTTAAAGTCTCAACCACTAAGTTTATTGTATTTAAGATTAAAAAAAATCATGTAAGTTGCAGGGCAATTGGAGCATTTTTAGTAAAGTTAAAAGTTTTTTTTTTGATTAATACAAAAATAAATGTTTATTTACACACAGAAATTTGCAATTTCCTGTTTGCGCCAAAACCACGTAAGCGACAGATTTGGCTACAATTAACTGTAAGTAACAAATTAAAAAAAAAAGTTTCTCTACCCTTCAGAGAGTCGCACAGCCATGTATTGCAAAAAAAAAATATTTTGAAACCCATATTAAAGAAGTTATTAAGTTTTTTTCGTTTTCTGAAAAACGCGACGATATGTGGCATTTATACTTTTTTGCAAGAATATACATTAGATGGAAGGTTTAGGTTTATAAGGTTGAGCTAAAAATGGCACCTCCAGTTGGAGACCCAGACGGTCTGGGTTGGCAAAGTAGAGATGATTTAATTGACATTATTTTCGTTCTGTATCGCACAACACATACCAAATTGTGCTTGGTTTTGGGCTCATTTTAAGTTTGTTTTAACTCCAATGAATTCACTAACATATTTTTTCTATCTATAAAAAACAGAAAATAAAGTACAATAAATGAATTAATACATTTAAATATAAAACCATCAGTAACTATGTACAGGGATGCATGTATCATGTAGATACATTTAAATTAAAGAGTATTGAAGGCAACAACTACAACTATGACAACTAAAATAACAACAACAACAACGGTCACATATAAAGATGTAGTAGAGAACCAACAAAAATTAAAAGGTTTTTTTTTTCTTTTGAAACCATTATTTTCAAATGACTACCCCCCAACATTTTGTATTCGTGCACCGAACGAATAAAAAAGCGAGTTTAGTTCCAAACAGAAATGCACACACTTATATGGTTCCAGTGGGAACACAAGTTTAAGCTGTGTAAGGATATGTATGTGTCTCTGTATGTGTGCATAATTAAAAATGTTTAACTATGGGCTAGAAATTCAGGGATTATTTGAAAATTTTCTATTCGTTTTGTTTTCTGCTGATGTTTTTTCGTAACATCAGAATGGCAGGTCGGGCGGTCAGATGATCGGTTGGTCGGGAGGTGGATAGGTAGGAAGAAATCAAACATACATGTTTAACTAAATGGAGTAACTCTTTTGTTCAACAAATTTAAAAGGAGTGAAGCATAACAACAACTGCAATAAATACAATTTACAACAACACGAAATGAAAAATAACAAAGTCTAGGGACAGTGCGTTTATTTAACAACAAAAGAGACGACAACAACAAGAACAACAACGCATCATCAAGAACTACAAAAAAAAATGGAAAAGGGTCTTTACTTAAACCCACACATACGAGTACAGGCATTCATAGGTTTACTCGTAGGTACTAGGATATAAAAGTACGTACATAAGTGAGAGTGTGCCAAAATACACACACACATTCATACATTCAAATATCCATATGGATTTGTGTATATGTATGTGTATAGACTTATTAACACACCAGTTATGTTAAAATAAAATCCCCCACAAAATGGAGTAACAAAACTCCCAAACGGAAATGAATTGAAAAAAGTTTCCAGAAAATAGATTAAACTCGAAACCAATAACAAAACGCAATGTTTTGCCAAAGAAAAAGAAACTGCATTTGTTGTCGGGTGTAGAGTTTTAATAATGCTTAGTGCATTATAAGGTCTTTGTCACCAAGAACAATTAATATACCAGCCATACTGAACAAATGTTCGGTATTTAATCGGCTTTTCAAGTATCCCTGCTTTTGTTAATTTGGATTTAATTATCAAAAGCATTTATATAAAAGAGGAAAATAGTTTACAGATCTAACACCTTATAATGGGTCAGACTATGTCGAAAGATGCATAGTTGATCATGTGATCCGATCCATTATGAGCAAGAGCCCCCACGCAAACCCACCCTAAGGTGGGTTTGTGTCACTTTGCTAAATATTTAGCAAACCAATGGATTTTCATTTTAACCGTTTTTTTTGGTTGGGGGCCTTTGATTATGAGACACAGATAATAAAGTTTGTTTTAAAGAAAAGTATCTATTGGTTCTCTCAAGTAAACAAGAAGGCAATTGCGATGTGCCATTACGTCTCTCAGTAGAGGTATCTAGAACTACAAGCACTACACCTCCTTGTGTAGCCAAAGAAATATTGAAAAATCGTTCAGAAGCGGAGAATTCTAAGAATTATAAAGACAAATAAATAACAATTTCTAAAAATAGTCAAACTAAACTAATTCCGGCCGCAATTTGCTGTTTTAAATTTTTCTGCAGTTTGCCTTAAATAAAAGTAAATGTCTTTTTGAAGAAAATAGTTTTCATTTTCTAAAGCAGCTAAAATTGATTTATGAAAAATACGACAATATGTAGCGATTTTAATTAAAAAAGTGTAGAGGTCTTTTGAAGTTGTATGCCTGTTTTGAAGTGGTTTAGATAACTTAATGTTTTTACTAATAGATTACTCATGTAAAATTTTGGGTCAATCTTCTTAGCCCTTTCTAAATAGCAGGGTTATTTTCAATTTATTTTGATTCTCCCCCACTGTGCACTGTAGAATACACCCAGAGTTTTATAAGGAGTCCCCAGACAGACCGTGTATCGCTCTGCCAATTATTATATCGATCCACTCGTCTTATACACAAATTATTGCTATTGATCTGTTTTTCCTCCTTCATTTTAGATTTTATCCAAACCTTAAAAATTTTATGCTAAAATTAACAACCTAATTTAAGTCATATAAAGCTTGAAATCTTACCTCAGCAAAAAACCTTAACGATGCACAAATCTTTAAGAGCGGAGGATTGCTGTTTCACTATGGAAAATCTATAATACAAATTTTTAGTTAAAAACATTTTTAACAATAAAATTTACACACAGTATTTGGGGTTATTCTAAAGGATTAGAATTGTCTTGGATGTCACATTTTATACTTTCTGTTTCTCATTGTAAAATAATTGCATGTAACTCATCATCATTATATATTTTGTTAACAATTTTATTTTTGTTTATTAAACTTTATTTTTTGTTTACCCGTTGTAATAAAAAACACTTATTATTTGGTTGGAATTGAACCCACAACTCTCGCACTGATAGACTAACACACTACCTTCATTATTCTTAGCTTCTCTTTACAAATAACTTAAACCAATACTAATATGAATACTAATTTTCATTTCAATTGAAGGGCGGTAGCCATCTATAATCGAGCCACTGTTGTTGAAGGAACTGTATAGGAATGGGCACCAATCTGGACGTCCAATTTTCGATGACTTTTTCCAATATTTGTGGCCGTATATCGGTAATAACACGGCGAATGTTGTCTTCCAAATGGTCAAGCGCTTGTGGCTTATCCGCATAGACTAATAATGACTTTACATAGCCCCAAAAGTAGTCTAGGCGTGTTAAATCACAAGATCTTGGAGGCCAATTCACAGGTCCAAAACGTGAAATTAGGCTGTCACCAAACGTGTCTTTCAATAAATTTATTGTGGCAAGAGCTTTGTGACATGTTGCGCCGTCTTGTTGCAACCACTCCTCTTGGACATCATAGTTATTCAATTCAGGAATGAAAAAGTTAGTAGTCATGGCTCTATACCGATCACCATTGATTGTAACGTTCTGGCCACCATCGTTTTTGAAAAAGTACGGACCAATGATTCCACCAGCCCATAAAGTGCACCAAACAGTCAGCTTTTCTTTGTTTCGACATACACTTGAGGATTACCTTCACTTCAAATGCGGCAGTTTTGTTTGTTGACGTAGCCATTCAACCAGAAGTGCGCTTCATCGCTAAACAAAATTCGCTTATGAAAATCGGGAACAACGGTAATCTCGTTTTGGGCCCAAATTGCACTATTTGCAAGCGTTGTTCAGGCGTCTATAGATGAATTGCCAAACCAAACTAAGAATAAATCACTTGACAGCTGTTAAATCGTTCGCCATCTTGAAAAGTAATGACAACTTAAAGTTCTATACCTCTATAAAAAAAAACCTTTATAAAGAATGTATATTATTAAGTATGTTATAGCAACAAGTGTAAAAATTAAATAAATAATTGCTGTCCCCATAGGTGACTGATATGGCCCTGTTGAACTATTATTGACTGTAACTTGAAATTTATCAAGAATATATATTACAATGTCCACTATAACGAAAAGTAATAAAAACATAAAATTAAAGATTATAGGGTGTCCCTACAGAAGATGTTATATTAACATTATTGTTTATTTATTTCTCTACGTAAAACAATCCTTGCAATTTAAATTAATATAATGTAACAAATAAGTTTAAATTTTTGGGTGCCCCGGTAAGCTAGTAGGTAGTGTGCTCGTAAATGGTTTTGGAATATAATTGTGTTGTAACATTTAATAAATTAAATAAAAAAATAAATAAATAAATAAAAAAGTGTGTAGAAAAATTATAAGTTTACAGTTATTAAAATATTAGTCCTCTTCACAATCTTATGCAAATGGTATTGCATTATTTGCAAAATGTTGTAGCGTCTTTATATTATACACTAATAGAAAAACCAAAAATTAATACACTCTTTTGTGAATACTCAGCACTTACCGCCATAGTTTTCATTTAGTAGGGATAAGTGCTAGCAATTTCTACCACTTTAAGTTACTTGAAACTACTTAATAATTTTCAATAGGGGACTCAGTAATAGTCAATACTTTCTTGTCCATAATAGTAATGCAAATTTGTAGTCGTAGTCTTGAAATATTCTATTCAATTTATTTCTTAAAATACCAAATTTCTCATCTGTTGGTATTCTACGTCAACTAAAAGTATCGATTGCCTACTTTTCCTACTTTTGTGTATTGAGTATTCAAAAAACATCAAATTCTGGATAGTCGGTACCCACTATTTAATATTTTGCCAGCACTATTAGACATAGTAGTGCAACACTTAATTGCAAGCTGACAGCTGGCATCATAAAATTAAATAAAACATATTGGAAAGTATTATAAAAAATATCAAAATCTAAATCGAAAACTTAAACATAGCACAAAAGGCGGGAGTATTAAATAAATCAGTCAAGTGCGAGTTAGACTCACACACTTTGGGTTCCGTACTATGTTTAGTACAACTTTAAAAAATCAAGTTGTTAATTTTTTCATGCCCAATGAGTCACCCTTTAATTTTAAAATTAAATTCATAATTCCGTCACTGTTGGAACACCCTTTAAATTTTAGCAATTTTTGTTATAGTGTATTACCATGGCAATACCCTTTAGAACACCCTTTAGATATTAGTAATTGTTACAGCGGCCGAAGTACAACATCTACTGTAAACATTTAAAGAGTCTACCTATTACGGTTCAGAAAATAGGGCTATTTACGTACAAATCATGTCTCTGCCGGAACACCTTTTAATTTTTTTATTTGTTATAGCGGCCATGGCAATTCTCTTTCTATGAATATATCAAGAGTCTACCTATTACTATTACAAAAATAAGTTACTATACGTGAAAAACATGTCACTGTTAGAACACCCTATAATTTTTAGTAATTGTCATAACGGCCATGGCATCACATCTTCTATACAATCTGGAAGAGTCTACTTATTACGGTTCAAAAAATATATCGTTATACATGCAAAACACGTCACTGTCGACAAAACCCTTTAAATTTTTATTGTTTTTATAGTGGTCATAGTAATACACCATTTGTGAAAATTTAAAGAGTCTATCTATTATGGTTCAAAAATTAGTCAATGTGCATCTAAATCACGTCACTGTCGGCACACCCTTTAATTTTTACTATTTGTTATAGTGGCCATAGTAATACTCATCCTGTAAAAACCTCAGTAGTCTACCTATTATCTTTCAAAACCTATACCATATACACATACAAATCATGTCACTAACGGAACACCCGTTAATGTTTAGGTTTAATATTGTATACTTGCTTATAACGTGAACATAGTATAAATCACTGCAAATTTTAAGTAGTTCCTGTAGCTCAAGAAATAAAGATATACAGGTAAATAACACGTCACTTTCGGAACACCCTATAAGTTTTAGTATTTGTTGCTATAGTGGCCACGCCTTTTGTGAAAATTTCAAGAGTCTACCTATTATGGTTCAAAACTTAGGCCTTATACATACAAATACACCACTATCGGAACACCCTTTAATTTTTAGGTTTATTTTTTTAGACTTGTTTATAAAGTGAACTAAGTTTTAAATACTGTTTGTAAATTTCATGTGTATCCCACCTACAGTTCGCGAAATATACACATATTCGTGAATAACACCTCTCTATCGGAACACCCTATAAAATTTAATATTTGCTACAATAGCGGCCACAGCTATACACATTCCGTGAAAATTTCAAGCATCTACCCATTATGGTTCAAAACTTAGGCCTTATACATGAAATTCACACCACTATCGGAACACCCTTTAATTTTTAGTTTTATTTTTTTTATAGATGTTTATATAGTGAACTAAGTTTTAAATACTGTTTGTAAATTTCAAGTGTATCCCACCTACAATTCACGAAATATGCACATATTCGTGAATAACACCTCTCTATTGGAACACCCTATAAGTTTTAGTATTTGTTGCTATAGCGGCAACAGCTATACATCATCTGTGAAAATTTTAAGAGTCTACCTATTGCGGTTCCAGAGATAAAAGACGCTGACAGACGGACAGACATTGTAGCGAAAACAATAGGGTACGTTTTTACACTTTGTGTACGGAACCCTAAAAACGGACCCAGGTGGACATAAAATAATTTTATCTGCTATATATTTCTGCACTACTGTCGAATTTCGAGTCGAGAGTTAAGTTTATAGTTGCAAATGTTTTGGGAATATCTTTTAATTAGATTATAGATTGATTCCTTTTTAATTTTTTTGGGCACGATTCCTGTCAGATCGTCTGTTAAAAAGTGTTATTATTATTTTTATTTGGAGTGCCTCTGTAGACTGTTAGGTAGTGCGCTAGTCTATCAGTGTGGAGGTTTCGGGTTCGATTCACCAAGGACTCTGCATATTTTCTGCAGGCAAGACAGCAGAGTCGCAGACAACACAATTCATATAATAAAAAAGTATTATATAAATTGTTCTACCTCGTTTCTACGTACCATTTATAGGCATTTTTGCCTTAGTAATATTACCATTTGATAAACTTTTAAAACGTTTTTCTACCTTCTCTCTTTTTTATTACCTTTTTTAAACAAATATGTAGTATTCAAAAATCTAAAATAAATTCTTAATTTATGATTTTTTTTGATTCTTTTGCTATATTCCGAGCTGAAAATAAGTTTTCCATATGTCGGTATAAAGAAAAGTAAAATCATCGTTAGTTATTTTATTTTTGTTTAAACTTTAATTGCCGTCGTTACCTTTTGTCTTTATTATTCGAATTTAAATTTGTAGACAGATAGATTTATAGTTTATCTAAAATATTCTAAGAAATATTCTGACGAACCAAGTGAGCGGTAGCGAAATGACAATGAAAGCGCACTTTTGCCTTTATAATTCAATAATTCAGTAATATCCGGGAACAATTTGATTCGAATGTATTACTGTTTGTTTTTCACTGGTAAAAATGTCTCCTATTATAAATAATTTCATCTAATGAGTTGCGAGTTAAATTAAGATTCGTTCGTACTCT
This sequence comes from Phasia obesa, assembly GCA_949628195.1. NCBI lineage: Eukaryota > Metazoa > Arthropoda > Insecta > Diptera > Tachinidae > Phasia > Phasia obesa. The sequence goes on from OX451215.1 coordinate 158,858,760, forward strand.
TTAAAGAAATTACATCCAATAAACAGTTGCATGAGCTAGCTCATCAAATGTGTATTCAGAAGCTCATAAGCAAGTGGTTATAATCGAACACAAACTTGCTCGTATTATAAACGCAATGAGCTGACCAGTAAAAGGAACTTTCTATACAACTAAGTGTCATTTTTACTCGTCTGATATTCAAACCCTCAGTGTGTTTTGTTTAGTAGTTGAATAGAATTTTTTATAGGAAATGAAGACCTAAAAATGGACGTAAGTAATTTCAGAAAAAATTTTTTGCTCCAATTAAAGGTTTTAATTGGTTTCAGAAATAGTTTAATTATTTTTTTAATTGATTCAAATATATTCTTAATTAAAAGAGAACACAGTAAGTTTCTAATTAAAAAAAAAATTATTAATAAAATATTGAATTAAATTTGTGTCAAAACTAATTAAAACCATTAATAGGAGCAACAAATTTTTTCTGTGATGTTGTAAGAAACTCTATATTTTTTGTTTGCACACTCGAGCTGTGTTAATGTTTCATTCAAAGCAGAAAACTGCAAGAAGTTCTAGCAAGAAGTCCAAGTTCATTGTTAATACGTTCGAAACTTGTTTATACTTATTAAAACTTGATTATGGAAACTCTGCAAGCTCATCACATTAAGCTTCGTGATATTCGCTGTTTATTATTGTCTATTCATCGTTACAAATGTGCAATGAACAAACAAAAAATCAACCAAATATTATAAGAACCTTCTTATAAGCTACGCTTTTGTGCTCCTGCAGTGCTTTAATAGCCAAGCACGACTGGAAATCTTCAATTAAACTAAATAGCAATTTATTATTTATTTATTTATCAAACGTTACAATACAATTACAAGTTATAATTTAACTTAATTATAGAGCATAGTAGCGAAGACCTTTACTCGTTGTAGTGAAACATAAATAGTGATTGTTGCGAGTCGATCCCACAACCCCCAGACTGATAGACTAGCATACTACCTACTAGCCTACTGGGACACCTAACAATTTAAATTGTCACTTCTTGGTATAGCGAATGAGAATTGTGAATGTATAAAGTAATACTGCATATTATATTCCAAAAAAAAAAAAAAAAAAATATATATATATATATATATATATATATATATATTTTAAAAGTTAGCTATAAATATTATAAATTTAGTTAACTGCCAAAATACTGTAACAGGTTTTATAAGACATACGCAACTACCCAGGACATATTAAACTAGGTGATAGCGTAAGGGAGAGGAAATTTGATAATTTTTTTATATGGATTTTGACAGTAAAATAGATATTATTCTCTCTTAAAAAACCTGATTAATGTCAAACTCCATATAAAAAAAATTGAAAAAATTTATATTTAATATTAGCTCCGCCTTGTGCAGTCACCTGGTTAAATATGCCTTGCAACTACCAAATAAAAAAAACTTGTAGCAACCGTTCAATCGACAGATTTAATTTTAAATTTTTTACTGGGCTTCTCAGCTATAAATAGACTTTTTTCTTACACTCATCATCACATCATAGTGCTGCTTAAGCGTTATACCAAAAAAAAAAAATGATTTTTACTACCTCCCAACAAGATTCACACGCATATTATTGATTGAATAAAATCAAACCCCCTAACGAAATCACCGTTAACAATGTATTAATTTCATAATTTGAAAACCATCTGTTAGAAGTTCTGAAATGTGTTACGATTAAGAAAGATATTTATCACTTTTCATGATATGATTCTCAATAGCAAACGGTCCCTAATAACACCTGTGACACCTGCTACGAGTATGAGTTCTTCAGTTAAGCACACGAAACCTTAAAAAGAAAACCAACCCGAGTAACTGTCTGCCCGTCCATCCGTCTGTCTTGAAATATTTTGTGAGAATTAATTGTGGCATTAAATGATTATTAAAGACCAAAATGTTAAATCAATTGGAAAATTTGTATCAATTTCAATAACAATAAAAGCAACAACAATAACAGTTTATTCAAAACTCTCCGTTTCGGCTTGATATTGTTGTTGTTGCTGATGTTTATCTTTTAAACATTTCTTAACAGGGCAAGCAAAATTTTATTAAGACCAACAAAATTTAATAAAAAAAAGAAAAAAAATATATAAATTGTTCTACCAACCGACGTCGATGGCACTTAAATACTCATCCACATTTACCATCATCTACATACGTCGTATTCGCAGCGGTTGAAACTGGCTTGATTTTATTTTTGGGGGAATACCTGCAGAATAAATGTTTTTGTTGACATGAATTTTATATTTATTGGCTTCATATTCAAATAGCAACTCGTTTATAACTTTACACATACATATACATATATGTATGTATGTATTTATGTATGTATGTATAAAAATCAAAGTTGTTGTCTGTATGAATTGCCATGATACTGAATTTTACACCAGGCTTTCAGACAGTGTTGCTTATACTGCATCAACTTAAGTAAAATGTGTTATACTCGTACACACCTTATACACACATTTATACAAGACGCATCGCCCTTGCCACATTTTTCCACACACACACACACACATTATTATTATTAATGGAACAATATCAGTGCAGTACATTAATATGCAACTTTCTATAAAGGATGTCGTTGCAGGATATTAAGAAGTGGATTGCTGAAAATTTCAACGCCACCGCTATGGCAGTTGGCCAATTATTAATAGTATTACATCTTGTGTGGAATTTTCGTTAAATGTTTTGTGTCAATTTATTGCCATCCACATGTTGCATCTGCAGAATGTTTTAAAAATTTATTTAATTTCGGTCAACCAAAAGTATAATTAATACAACAGAGAGTCGTGCGTACAGTATGACATGCATTTCCAATTTGGTTCTCTCTTATGTTGGAAGACTGTGGCCAATGTACTTGGGAAGAAAATTGTTTTGACAAATATACGTGGGAAAGTCAATAAATAATCTTAAAAAGACATACACTCATAAAATGAATGCAATATAAGGAGTGCTCCATTTCGAGTTTCCCAACTCTTTTAAAGAAAAAACACAGATAATTCAAGTTTAATGGAGAATGTTCATTATCATTTGAAAGAACATTCTTTGGCATTTATTTTTTTGAAGATTATGTCTATCAAATGTTGGCCGTGGCTACGTTGCTGATGGTCCATCTGTTGAGTCCAATTTTCGATGACTCGTTCGAGCATTTCGACTGGTAACTGGCGAATGACACGCGTGATGTTTTCCTCCAAGGCTTGTATCTTTACACTTTACATGTCTCCACAGGAAAAGGTCTAACGGTGTGATATCACACGATCTTGGTGGCCAATCGACCGGCCCAAAAAGTGAAATTATGTGCTCACCGAAATGTTCTCTCAATAAATCCATTGATTGATGAGATGAGTGAGCAGTGGCGCCGTCTTGCTGAAACAAAATGTCGCCGAGATCACGAGCTTCAATTTCACGCAACAAATAGTCGGCTATCATAGCACGAGAACGGTCGCCATTGACGGTTACGTTCGCACCGGCATAATTTTTAATGAAATATGGGCCGATAATTCCACCAGCCCACAAACCACACCAAACCGTCGTTTTATCTGGATGAAGTGGCAGCTCTTGATCTTTTCAGGTTGCTCTTCGTCCCAAATGCGGCAATTTTGTTTGTTTACATACCCATTGAGCCAGAAATGGGCCTCATCGAAAACGTCGGGTCTTCTTGGAACTTTTCAAGAGCCCATAGAGCGAAGCAATTCATGCGTAAGTCTTTCCATTATGATACGACTCACTCGCGATCTGTCAAAAAGAGGCTATTGAAAAAAGTACCTCGAAATGGATAACATATTATATGTGACAATAAGGAATAAGTGCTTAAGTCGACTTAAGCAAAATTTAAGTTACTGGCACCCTTACGCATTTTTTCAATAATTTTGTTCCATTTAAGAAACTACAAGCTATTTTTCCAAATCATAAAAACTTCTTTCACAACTTATTAATTGCAACGCCTGCCTACTTTTGGTAGATATACATTTGACTCCCATATGTAAAGTTTAAAGACAAGCAAGTTTTTTTTTAAATAAATTTTAAAGTTTAAAATTGTTCTCCTACTAAACTTAAAAATTAGACTTAAGCACTTTTTCCTTGATGCCACAGATATGTGCATATGGGTCAATTTTTTCTTGATCAAGCAATTGTCGGGGAGCTCAATTTGGATTTTAGACCCATAGTTTCTGGGGCAAACCTTCTTAGAATTCCTCGTAGAATACGATTTTAACAATCGCTTGTTGAAATTTTTTTAATAAATACAAATTGACCCACTCTAATGTTCATATATGTATATTTTAATCTCTTGTACAAATTAAAAAAAAAAAACATTTACTTCTCTCCACCACAGGTGGAAAGGGTATATAAAGGTTTGTCATTTCGTGTGTAATTTCTACAATATTCATTTCCGACCCCATGAAGTATATATATTCTGGATCGTTATACATAGAGAAGCGATGTTCCGTCTGTCCGCATTGATGTTGAAATGGATTTTCCAGCATATTTTGGAAGTTTAATTTACTAATCTTTTATGATAAAACTATTAAATAATAATTTTTGTGAGCATAAAAACATATGAATAATTTTTTAAATTTGTTTGTTTATTTTCAAACATTTGATTGTTTTGTATTTTCTCAATTTACCCAAATAAAAAGTTTGGGCTGTTTCGGGCAGGAAGAAGAAGACCAAAACTACTCTCTTTTACCCAATCTGGCAGTACGGTAACAGTTTTTGGTAAAATTGGAATCCCACGGTCTCCTAATGTTGAGTACGTGATCCTACCTAAAATTATATACAGTGGAGTGCTGCCAGGGGAAAACTAAAAAAGTCACGTTTTTTTTTCTTTCTAAAAAATTAAATTTTTTCATAAAACGTTACATTTAAAATGTTATCGTTGAAATTGCCTTGGCCTTTTTACCGCACTTACTCATTTTATTAGCCCAATTCACAATCTTGTGCAAATGGTCTTGCATCGTAGCATTTGCAAAATTTTATTGGATATTTTTACAACACAATAACAAAATAATGGGTGATTTTTTTGAGGTTAGGATTTTCATGCATTAGTATTTGACAGATCACGTGAGATTTCAGACATGGTGCCAAAGAGAAAGATGCTCAGTATTCTTTGACATTTCATCATGAATAGACTTACTAACGAGCAACGCTTGCAAATCATTGAATTTTATTACCAAAATCAGTATTCGGTTCGAAATGTGTTTTATCGACAAATTTTGTTCAGCGATGAGGCTCATTTCTGGTTGAATGGCTACGTAAATAAGCAAAATTGCCGCATTTGGAGTGAAGAGCAACCAGAAGCCGTTCAAGAACTGCCCATGCATCCCGAAAAATGCACTGTTTGGTGTGGTTTGTACGCTGGTGGAATCATTGGGCCGTATTTTTTCAAAGATGCTGTTGGACGCAACGTTACGGTGAATGGCGATCGCTATCGTTCGATGCTAACAAACTTTTTGTTGCCAAAAATGGAACAACTGAACTTGGTTGACATGTGGTTTCAACAAGATGGCGCTACATGCCACACAGCTCGCGATTCTATGGCCATTTTGAGGGAAAACTTCGGAGAACAATTCATCTCAAGAAATGGACCGGTAAGTTGGCCACCAAGATCATGCGATTTTACACCTTTAGACTATTTTTTGTGGGACTACGTCAAGTCTAAAGTCTACAGAAATAAGCCAGCAACTATTCCAGCTTTGGAAGACAACATTTCCGAAGAAATTCGGGCTATTCCGGCCGAAATGCTCGAAAAAGTTGCCCAAAATTGGACTTTCCGAATGGACCACCTAAGACGCAGCCGCGGTCAACATTTAAATGAAATTATCTTCAAAAAGTAAATGTCATGGACCAATCTAACGTTTCAAATAAAGAACCGATGAAATTTTGCAAATTTTATGCGTTTTTTTAAAAAAAAAGTTCTCAAGCTCTTAAAAAATCACTCGTTATATAGAAGTGCATATGCTACACATTGGGAAATTAACAACACCTAAAACCATGGTTTTTATTTGCTAGACATTTGCAAACTGACAGCTGACAATATAAATTAAATAAAAAATATGAAAATTAAAATCAACAAAAAATTTGAAAAATTGAAAAACCAAAAAACGTAAAAAATAAGCTAAGAATTTAAAAATGGACCCAAATGGAAATAATAAACTTTTATTTGATATCTATTACCGGATTGTCAGGCTATGGAATTTTATTTTTAATAATTCCGTAAACTTTAGTATTTTGCCGTTAACTGTAATCTAGTACTAGACTACAGTCCAATTTTGGGCAAGTTGCATCTATTACTTGGGCTGTTTGATAATTCCGAGATTTGTTGTATCTCTAGAACAGTAGTTTTCAATGTAAGGCTGCTCCTATGAATTGTTATTTAATACTAGCCGACTATCGACTTTTTTTGGGCATAATGCATCTTTTATAGTTTGATTATTTCGTGTCTTTTTGTGTTTGCAACTTCCGATGAAACACTGTTCCCATCCAATAGGTAATTTTTGTTTTGAAATAAGTGTTGCAAAATGATGTGTGAAATAAAAAACTGTTCACAATTCATGGGAAATTTTTACAATTGCATAAATTTGCAATCTCAAATGCACAAAATTGTTATTAGCCCAATTCACAATCTTGTGCAAATGGTCTTGCATCGTAGCATTTGCAAAATGGTATAGCATATTTTTACTTTACAATAACAAAATATACAAAAATGCACTTGCTCTTCTTTTGCAACCATGCAATGCTTAAAAACGTACTTTTTATCTGCAACACTTATTTGCAAACTCACAGCAGATACTAAAAATATAATAGAAAAGTGAACAAAAATATGGATAACGAAATGAGCAAAAAACGAATTAAAAGAGATAAGCAGAACAAAAAATGGACGGAGGAGGTTATAAAATAAATTTTAAATTACCTCCAAGATGCTCCGGAGGTAGAGGTAAGAAAACTGGTCGTTTTAAGTGCTCCTACTGCAGCTGGCTTCATTGGCAATAGCTACTCCTATAGATTGCTGTAAAAATAATCTGCATTATATATTTAATGATAGGCGCCAACAGCTCAAATTTTCTATAAAAAGCTTATTGAATGGAGTCACATTGACGCAACATGGGACCTAATTCGTTGAAAGTTAAGGCACCTGAAAGCCTCTTTCAAAAAAGCAAGCGATTGGCGGAAATCAACGGGCGCTGGACTCCTAGATTCTGATACGGGAATTTCAAGCATTGAAGGTTAGTTAAATCCATTTAAATAAATAGAGTGCTGTTAAAAAAAGTTTAAAATGCAGGCAAAGTGTTACAAATGTGTCCACACTTTAAACAACTAAATGAAATTTTCGGAGAAAAAAAAATCAAATGCCAACATTGTGGTGACTGATAGTGGAGATTGGACAGCAACGGAAGACTACCAAATAGATGAATTAATCGAACCCTTGCTGGAACCGTCATTATCTATTTCACTTGTTGAAACGGTTGAACCTGGGTATGGTATTATGTTTTTTCGGAATTTATTTCATTTATGATAAAAAATATGATTTAAATATCAATTAATTTATACATTCTGTGATAAATTTGAAATGGAGTAACAAACTTTAACAGTAAAATCCTTTTTGATTTTATTCTTTCTTATGTGTTTCTTTTTTAATTCTTCCTCTTCTTTTAAATATGCTCATAAACTAACTTGTCACCTCTAATAGGAATAAACTATAAAAATGCATTAAATGGCGAATAAAGAATGCAATTGCTAAGTTATCCGAATTAAAATGATATGTAAGTTTAGGAAAACAAGGTTATTAGGGCTTGCCACTGTTATTCTTTAGATTATATTCTAAATTTAAATTGTCGATTGTCATTTATAATTATCAAATATTGTTGTACAAAGACGGTTGTAGTTAAACCCACAACCACCAGGCTGATAGACTAACTAGTATACTATCTACTGGCCTACGGCGGCACCTAGTTCGTGTCTTCACAGATATTACATTATTTTATCAGGTCAACTACTAACAGTTACAAAAATTGGACTAAGTATAGTATAACTAAATTATTCATGGTTACTTGGGAGGCTGCATGCAAAATGACCCTATGAAAAATCGCCCAAAAGCATAAATGAAAAATAGCCCAAGAAATCTTAATACAAAATTGGGTAAAATTTCATATGAAAAGTAACCCAAAAATTTTTGGTGTTTTTTCGTCGTTTTTGGAGAATAATTCATTTTTATATTTTTGGGCGATTTTTCATAACGAAAAAAAAAATTGCCCAAATGTTTTAATGAAAGATCACCCATTTTTGATAATAAGAGTGAAAAAGCATTGGTTTGTCTTAAAAACGATATATAGTAGTTATAAAGTTAACCTTAAACTGCAGAAGTGTTAACATTAAAAATGTATCACTATTTAAACTGGAAAAATAAGCAACTTAGTATCTGTTCAGTCATTTGACTATTTTTATTTTTTATTTAATTAATTTTTTATTTTTTACTTAAATTTGTTTGCATTCAATGAATTAACGTAACGTAGAATCACTTGTTTTTCTTTATTTTTGTTTCTTCATTCAAATACCCAGGCCTGATTTAAACCTATATGTCAGGTTGCTTGGGAAATTTACTAAGAAACTCTTATAATTAATTTAGCTTTAAGAAACCATTTTTTAATAAATTCAATTGTTGAACCTAAACAGAAAGAACCGGTCGTGCACATATTTTTTGCGATTAAATTATTAAAAATAAATACAGTCGTTTTTTTTAAATATTAAAAATAAAATCATTTGGATTTTACTGCCTTAAAAAATATTAAGGCTAAACAGTCTGTCTGTCTCTGATTTTCAAAAAAAAAAAAAAAATGTACAGAAAATATATTGACAACACATTCAATGTTGTACCAGTGGCAGTTTTTAAAAAGCTTCTGATTATCAGGCCTGTTCTGAAAATCACTTTGTATCAAAGTGATTTGAAATCACACATACAAAAAATTTTTAAATCACGTGATTTTAAATCGGTTAGGAAAGTGTCTGTGATTTCAAATCACTTACTTATTTTTGCGTGTTCTTTGTTGTTAATTTTATAACAAACTGCTGTAATAAATAGTATGAAGTGTTCTTTTATGATTTTTGTAGTTAAATTACGTAATATTATAAGACAAATATGAAAAAATTGTGCATTTTTGAAGACTCTTCTTTTGCATTAACATTTTATAAAAAAATTGTGTTTTTCCGCTTCTTTTTAACTGTCAGCAGATTAAGTGTTTAGAAAGTACATCTAACCTTGCCAAACTTAAAAATTGCAATAGTTCCGTAAGTAAAGCCTTAAAACGCCCATTTTTTATAATGCTTTCATTTTAAACCTTTTGGGGTCAACAATGTTACCCTAGACCCTTCAGATTGCTTTTATTTTACGTATTACGTAATTTTTAATCAAAAAAATAATAAAAATCAGCAATTTTCTTGTGGTTTTACAATTTTAAAATCACTTAAAAAAATAAAAAATTATGTGATTTACAGAACAGGGTAAAATAAAATACGTGATTTTAAAACGGTTCGTGATTTAAAATCACGTGATTTTCAGAACAGGCCTGTATTTAAGTTAATTGTTGTGGCGGAAAAGTACTAGCTGCTTTGTTTCCTCTTATACTAGTAAATATTTCTAGTTATGTTATATGTATGTAGTTATGTTATTCTAGGTAAATAAGTCGCTAATATGAGTTGAAAACTATAATTATTGTTGTTAAAAATCGCGCGATTTTTCATATTTTATAAAAAAATTTTGTCTGCGGCTCGTAATTCTAAAATTTAACAATAAACAATAATTAAATATTTAAACTTATATAAGCAAACTATTTATATCTTAAGTATTTTTATTTTACCATACGCAGTATAAGATAAAGTATAGTAATCATGAAAAAAATCGATGTCGGGATTTCGACGGATTTATACGTTTCAAGGTCTCCTGTATCCATTTTGATTATTTTCGCGATGATGTCTGTGGGTGGGTGTGTATCTCACTATTTTTGTGGAGTTTGTACAGGTCATACCGTTTGACATATCAAAATGAATTTCAGTATGTGCCTTTGGTTTAAGATTATGAAGAGCTAAATATTTTGGGCATTATCGGGAAGGGGAAAAGGGTAGTTTAGTTAACACACCCCAAATCGAAAATATTTAATTTTTGGATTCAAATATACTTTAGACTTTTATTCTTTATGTAATATATCCATAATAATACCTGTTTCCATTGGGTATGGTAAAGTTGAGTGTAGGCCACTCCAGTTTTATTTCATTCACATATATTTTTAACCGACTTCAAAAAAAAGAAGGAGGTTATCAATTCGTCTGAATGTGCCTTTAGAACTCGGTCATTTCTGAACCGATTTTAAAAATTTTTGCGCCATTAGAAAGGTTATGGCTACAGATTGGTCCCATTTTAAAAACAGTTTAAAAGTTTAAAAATTAAAGGGTGTCCCCATACAACATACATGTTTTTTACGTGTATTATGAAATTTGTAGGTCACCCATTTAAAATTAGAAAAAAGTGCGTATCACTATAGCTTCCAATAACAAAGAGTAATTAAAAAATAAAATTAAAAATTAAAGGGTGACCCCATAGGTGACGTTATTCACCTCTTTATGGTCCTATCATTTGAACCGTTATAGACAAACACTTGAAAGTTGCACAGAATGTTCGTTACTATATCTGTTATAATAAGTATAAATATTTAAAATTAAAAATTAAAGGGTGTCCCATTAGTTGGTTTATTTTGATATATATATATATCCAAACTTTTGAACCGTTATAGACAGACAGTTGAAATTTACAAAGAACTTGTATTGCTAAGTCCTCTAAAATAACAATTGTAAAATATGAATTTGGAAATTAAAGGGTGTCCCAATAGTTAATGTAAAAGTGATATATATGGCCAAACTTTTCAACTGTTATAGATAGACAGTTGAAATGTACAAAGAACCCATATTGCTTAGTCCGCTATTACAACAAGTATAAAATTTGGATAAATTAAATGGTGTCCCCATTATTGATGTAATTTGACCATTATGTCCTTATCTTTGGAACCGTTATAGACAAACACTTGAAAAATAGACAGAATGTTCACTACTATGTCTGGTATAAGAACAAGTATAAATATTTAAAATTGGAAATTAAAGGGTGTCCCAATAGTTGATGTAATTTGATGTATATGGACACAAAGTTAAATTTTACAAAGAATCTGTATGACAAAGTTCTTTTTAACAAGTATTTATATTAAAATTTGAATTTAAAGGGTGTCCCAATAGGTGACGTCATTTGATATATATGACCCTATCTTTTAAATAGTTATTGACAAACACTTAACAATTAGACAGAATGTCCATTACTATGTGTGTTAAAATAAGTATAAATATTTAAAATTATAAATTACAGGGATTCGCAATAGTTTATGTAATTTGATGTATATGACCAAACTTTTAAACCGTTACAGACAGACGGTTGAAATTTACAATGAACCTGTATTGCTACGACCGCTATAACAAGTATAACATTTGAATTCGGAAATTACAGGGTGTCGCAATAATTAGTGTAATTTTATGTATATAGCCAAACTTTTTATCCGCTGTATACAGACAGTCGTTTGGCATTGGTTTGACCTGAAAAAGCACAGAACCCTGGGGTCTTGTGCCCCTATATACTCCGGAAGTACTGCTCCCCAGGTAGAAAATCGACTGATATTTGTTTTAGATTATTGAACTCAAAAATTAGTTTTTTTTCTACTACGGCTACAATCTTCCTCTTAAATAATATAATCATTGTATAATTACCGTCTTAAAGAAACATGATTTTAAGTTTGTCTGTTTTGAAGTCGGTTTTTTTTTGCAAGAATTATTATTCATATTTATTTGAAGGAATGCAAACAATAATTTATTTGCATACAATAGCAACAAATAGCTTGGTAGGAAAACCTTCCTAACAGACTCTGATCACAGATTACATGCAACTTCTTCTCAAAGCTTGCTCGATTAATTAAATGAACGGTTCAATTTATTTAAATCAACAATTTAGTAACGGTTGAAGCGACCGTGACTACGGTTACGCAGAGTTCCTTTGGCAGCACCGCAAGGAGCAGCAGTGTCACAGCTTTCTTGGAGTTTGATCAAAGATTATAGACAGAAGTTGCAAGCTAAATGCTTTCTCGATAAATTAAACCAATACCAATTGCCTTACTAAAACTATTGACTTTTTCTTATTTGTTTATTTAATAAGAAAACTATGAATAAATTTGGGCCAAATTTCCATTCTTCTTTTTTGGGCAATTTGTCATTTTTTAGGGTGATTATTAAATATATCAACACATATCATTATCGGAACAGCTTTTAATTTTTAGTTATTGTTATAGCGGCCGTGGCAACACATCTTCTTTAAAAATTTCAAGAGCCTACTATCAAAAAGCCTACTATTAATAAATATACATACGTGCAAAATATGTCACACACTTACATATGAACACACTTTAAAAATTAAAAATTCAACACTAGAAATTTACAAATTTATATTCTCGTGATACATATGTATCTATATTTATATAAGGGCGGGTCGATTTAAAATCGCTCAACGTACAAGGAAAATCGTATTCTAGGGATCAAAATAAAATACTTTGTCACTGGCATGGCTGAGTCGCCTTCCAAATTTAGAGGGGGTCCGTTATACATTTAGACTCGATTGGGGCACTCTAAATGGATCAAAGTGGGATTTAAAATTTGGCCCTTCGGGTCAAATTCCGGGACATCAAAATTCATTTTAGAGGTATGGTTCCTTGGGCAAAGTTTCTTATTTTGATCCCTAGAATACGATTTTCCTTGTACGTTGAGCGATTTTTTTGCCTCCATACAAATCGATGAGGCCTAATATACACACCTCTGTTTTTTTTTTTTGAAAAATCTTATGATATTAAAATAACACGAGTATAGAATCGGATGCCGTATGCCGGTAAGATACTCTAATTTATATTCCAATGTTTATCATAAAAAACTGTGTATTAAATAATCTTTAACAAAATAGAAGGAAATCTTATATTTTTCAAGTTTTCCTTAGTTTGCTCTTGTAATATTAAAAAGTTCTTATAAGTTCTCACGAAGTGGCTGTGCCCGCCATTTCGTGAGAGTCCTTGCAATATTTTGTTCGATTTTGCTTTGAATGCAATCCATACCAAAAACCCTTACTTTTCTTGTGTCGCCTTAAACTATGCTTCAGTTATGGCTATGAATTTACTTTATAAAACAGCGCCATCTGTTAGTGGTAAGTGCTTCAGTTATGGTTGATGTATGTACTTTACTACTAAAGTAACTGTGTGCTTTCACTGCTTTTTCTGCACTTTCTCTTGGAAATAAGATATTTTTCTCGGAAAAAAGTATCCTATATTGGAACCAGGATACCAAGGTACCTCCTTACAAATGTATATGTATATAGATTATTTATAAATATTAAAACTGTTATTTGAAAAAAATATAAAAAAAATTAAGACTTATCAACACATAAAAAGTTCAGTTCAATGTATAACAAAAACAAATGTCAAAAATCGAAATTGGCTCTCTTGGGTTCTTCTGATGTTCCGTGGCCTTAATTTTGGGTATCATTTTTTTTTTAAATTTCTGTCATATTTTTTAGTTAAGTCTTTTGCAAATATGTGCTTCTAAAAATTATTAATAAAAAAAGAAATATGTAGTTTTTTTTGCTGTATAATTTATCAAGGATTACATATTCTTTGTTTTTTATTAAATTTTATTTTATTGTATAAATTGTATAAAGGACCCGTAAATAACAGTTATCGTTTTTAAAAAATTATTTTATAACAATTATTTTAAAAATTAAATTAAAAAAAATCCAACTAAAACAGTTATTTTTCAACTCATTTTAGGTGAAAATTGATAACCAATACAAACATTTTGCATTTCAACTGAATAAATCGTCACTAAAATAAAGTAGGTCTTTTAATTTATGATTGTTTGATTAACGATCTTCACCAGATGTTGTCCCATTTTCACCGCCTTTTTGCGGCGCACATCTCATACATCGCATTAAGATCAGAACAAGAAAATGAAAAGATAATGATTTGCAAAACAATAGTTGGAGTGGCCTCCATTCGAATCTGTCCACAAAAAAAAAATATAAATAAACAAAATGAGTTTTATTTTCTGACGGGAAAAATAAAACCACTCAAAAAAGTTTTATTCTACGACGGAAAAATAAAACTTTCTTTTTATGAGTTCATTTGAACTTTTATTTTTTCATTAGAAAACGTTAACTCTGGAGTTGAGATCGATTTTTTAACATCACCATATATTCAAAAAGAGCTCGTCAATACAAATCTATTGATATATGACAGTATATAGCTCCGTTGACTCTAAAGCGGCATTTAGACGGTCAATCGCGGCTTGTCAGCGTGATGAGAGAGAGAGTGTTTAGCATTTACATGATCAAGCGAAGATTGTCTAACATCATTATAATTACAACAGACACTGAGCAGTGAGGTTCTGATTTAAGATGGCGCATGATTTAGCTGCTGCTTTATTAATTGATGAAAAACTAACCCTCATGCAAAAACAATAAATTCTCTTAAAAACAAGCGCTCTAGCCAAGATATCTTTACTGCTCGCTTACAAAAATACAAATGAAATTTACACTGTGGTTGACAAACATGCATTTAGACGAGCTTGATGCACGCCATCACACAAAATACAAAAAAATTTTGATTTTCATCCAGCGCGGCTGACAAACACGAATTTTGGTCGTTTACACGAGCTTGTTGGCTTGCCATCACGCCCCGCTGACAAGCCGCGATTGACCATCTAATTGCCGCTTAACATAAAGAGTTTTTGAGTTTAATTTTTTTAGATAACTGTTATTTTCGGTAACTGAAAAATTTATATAAAAATGTTTTTTTTTTTTTTTTTTTTTTTTTTTTTTTTTGTTAACACACTGCATTCCATCAAAGTTAGCCAAGTTAGGTTACGCTTCGATAAAACTTAAAACATCGTTTATAAAAATAGCAAAGGGAGCGATTTATTTAACTACCCAACGAACATTTGTAGACGGTGGCAAAATCGGCATTGTTCGATAAAGTACCCAGTACTCGATATTTGTCGATTACGTAAGAACTTTTCAAACTTTGCCAGTAATCGTCTTCTGCATCGGATGCACACCACATCTGGGCAAAAGCCAAAAAGAATAATTGTTCTGGAGACAAATCAATGTTGGGCATTTGTTCTTCTTTGTATACATCCTTAGTTGATTGTTTTGTATAGCGGCGATAAGCCATTAAAGCCTCACGCAAACCTGCACCATTACCATCGTCGACAATTCGAATACCCTCAATTTTGAGATTAATTTCTGGAAAAATATAACTTTGATTATTATTCACATAACCGAAGGCACGTTCTTCAAATGCAATGCCCGATTCATCAGCATACAGATTATTTATTTCGCTTTTGTCATCGTAAACTGCACGCAATATATCGAAACCATATATTAATTCATGGCCTATTATAAAGCCTAATGTGCCAAATTTTAAAGAATTTGGCCAGTCCTTGTGGTAAACGGGTTCATTCAAAATACCGGCCATCACATAAATGGAATTATGAAAGTTTTGATAAAACGCTTTGGCTTGCATGCCAAGTGAAAAATACGGTGGTTTAGTTGTCAAACCCAATTGTTCAAAGTTTAGGCCGTTGAAACGCGCCATATGTTGTTTAAATTTACGTAAATTCATGTTATTCTTTGCATAATTGCCACTTTCGAATTGTAAGTTTTTAATTTCTCTTACTAAAAGTTCAGTATAGCTCATGTTTTCATAACGACCAATATGTTCGACAATTTTGGATTCTTGAAGCAAAGCGGCGTTGCGACTGGTTTCGTCCGTCCAAGATGCTTCTTTTATCACAGTACGTACACTTTCACGTATTTCCTTAGTAATATACGTAATTTCCTGACGAGTTTCATTGGCGAAGTTCGTCTTAAAAAAATGTGAAAAATAAAAAAAGTAATAGATTATTTGTTAATTGTTTTTTTTTTTTAATTATGAATATATAAATATGTGTATTCTCTTGTATTTTCCGTTACAATAAAAACATCACTAAAAATTTGTAATAACACAACAAAATAAAATTAAATAAATAAATCAATCAATCAATCAAGTGCGAGTCAGACTCACGCACGTAGGGTTCCATACTACTTATGTATGTTCAGTACAACTTTAAAAATACCCTTTAATTTTCAAATATTTACATATATACCAGAGCATAGTACTAGATACCCGGTGTAAATATCCAGTATCTGCCTGTAACGTTTAGAACTCCTCAAATTCGCGACATCTACGGAACACCCTTTAATTTTTTTTAAATTTTATTTCGTTATTTGCATTTGTTACAGTAGATATTGTAAGCTATAATCTATCGTGACGTGACGTGACTTTTCTGTTTTTTTTTCTTGACTTATTAAAGATCTTTAAAAGCGGTCCGTCCATTGTACCAAAAAGACTAAAAGATAAAAAAATGTTCTGACCACTCAAACAGATTATTACTTAAGGAAAGAATATTTATTGTTAAATAGTTTTTCCAAAAATGTTTACGGGTGTATTGTTGCAAAATTAATTTGAGTAAAAAGAAACATACATACCTTCATATACAAATAATCAAATAAATATTCCATTGATGATCTAATGTGTGAAATGCAAAAGTCTTTTTGAAATGAACTGTCTTTAGGGCGAACATCGATAGCAAATAGAAATTTTAGTGACAAATAATTTGCAGCAGCTCGCTTGTTATTCTTACAAATCCTGTTAAATTCTTTATGCAAAAACAGGCAAGGTGTGCAGCAATCTTTAGTGATGCTTTCAAATTTTTTGCCCATCCAAGCAATATCGTTATACACGCGCCATTGTTTTGCAATTTTTGAATTTTTAATTAACCTCGAATATTTTATACAATGTTCGTAATCGTCAGCGAATTTTTGCCTAACTTTAAAAATTTGTTTAAGAAAATTAAACGTTTCAGTGATTATGTCCTTTATCTGATCATCCTTAACACGATAATTGTTCAGGATGTCCCGCATACGTTTTTCATTTGCTTTGTACGCAATCGAAGAACTATTGTTAATAGTGTCACTCTGCAATGCAATGTCAAAACCAAAATCTGGTATTTTAAAATAAGGCGTAAAAGGATACTCTTCTAAAATACCTTCCGATACAAAAGTGTTAATACCATAATTGCTGAGATGGGCACTCATATTGAGCCAGTCGAAGCTACGACTGTTCCAACTTTCGTCTACTGCAGGAAATCCACCTATTGTTTTTAAAAACGCGATATATTCCGAAGACTCTTGCATGGGATAAAATTTGGCTTTTAGACAATTGCTATAAAAATTGTTTGCCAACTCAAATTCTGCAGCATATTCCGGTGCCCCATTTTTAGTAGCAGGTGTAGTCAAAATTCTCTCTACAATATCATCCAGTTTATATGATATTTCGTTAAAATTGTTTCGTCTTTCCAATGTCCATCGCTTCGCCTTTGCATTCTTCCAATTTCCACAAGCGTATTCGTAGAAATCAGTGCACGGATCAACAGACTTATTCATAAATGATGACATTTGGTTCGAATACGAGGTGAGAGATATTTTTGCACTGGCAGACGTCGCAGGATTCGAATAACATAAACTCAATGTTGCTACCAGCACTAAGGTGGCGTAAAGGAATAAGTTATTTTGCTTGATCATAATATTGTTTTTTATTTGCCTAAACCGTATTCGTTCTGAATCACAATTTTATTAAGACTAAATGTTAACAGCAAAGCCACACACTTTTATGAAGTTTTTATTCAAAGATATTTTTGCAGCTCATGCTTAATTATCAACGGTTTATTGATTCGTGTTCACGCTTTTTGAAAATAGAATTGTTGGGAGCGTGTTATTAGTTATATATTTAATTTATTTTATCTCAAATAAATATAAGCATGAATAGGTATTTTCACTACTACATATGTAATATTTGCGTTGTGATATTTAGTAAAGTCGCCTAGACTGGTTCCTGATAATTCAGATAGATCATCGATGAAGTTTGCGTCTCAAAAAATGGAGTCCCGGCCACTTGGACTATATCTATCAGCTACGACAGTGTCTAAGGAACGCAGATAGGAGTATTTTGAATATAACTTTCTTTTAGGTTATATTGGATCTGAAAATTTATTAAGTACATCTAGATTAGGGAAACTTGACAGAAAAATCTCTTACGGTCACAGGCTGTATAAGAAAAATCGGACCAAGGAAAAAAGTTCCCCTTAGAAAAACTAAGCCAACCTCTGAAAAATTATTTTTTTTTTTAAGTTTTACTACACTTTTGTGTAGCAGCAAATGTTTAAAAAGTTAAACTTGAACCCTGGTGATTTTAAAATGCCATTTTTTGCCCCGCCCCATTTTGTGGGCGGTGACATAAAATATTATTTTCAAAAATAATGTAATTAATAAAATAAATGGATTACATACGCCTTAATACCACAAAAATAAAATTTTTAAATTATTATGGGCGGGGGGAGCTATCCCTCCAATTCCACCGCCGAAATGTCTATTTGAATTTTTAAAAATTTTTTTAATTTCCAAAAATTTTTGACAAAAAAGTGAACAAAAAAATATTTTTTTTTTAATTTCGAACGAAATTTTTTATCATAAATATTTTAAATAAAATTTGTCTAAAAATGAATATGAATAGCTGTTAATATTTTTCACAAAAAAAAAAACTCAATACAAACACTTTCATCGTTTAGCCACAAAAAATATATTGCAAACCTCTGAAAATCGAAAAAAGGCAATAAGAACGTATGGAATTTACTCAACTTTCCGGATTTTAACAGGGTCCCAAAACAACAAATCTCAAGCAGAAGCCTGGAAAATTCGCTATACGATGCAAAAGTTTATTGTTTATCGAGCTGCGTATTTAAATTCATACATTTCTTAAATTTATTTTTTGGCCTAATGTCCGGTTAGATTGTCAAAATACCCCTCTGCATTAATGTTTTAATGTGATTTCGAACATTTGGTCGTCACGGCCAGCGCTCTCATGGTGTAACCTGATGTCTAATATTCCTTCACACTTCTCAGTAGTGCAGGATGTATTGCCGAGAGGCAATATTGCTCGATCTGCAGAGAAGATAATCTAATAGCGTTATATCAACTGCACGAGGTAGCCAGTTAATGGATACACTTCGTGAAACTTATCGTTCGCCAAATGTTTCTCTCATTAAATTGATAATAACGCGCGGTGTGAAGCCATCCTGCTGATGTCTGCAATACTAATGCCTTCTAATCTTATTTTTTTAGTCCTTGATAATGATAGCCGACGGATATCGAAATATTGGAAGCAAAAATAAAAATATTTTTTTATAAATAATATACTGGCCTCAAGCTTGACCATTTTCTTTTTAATTTAAACAATATTAATAAGGCTGAACAAAATACTAAATATTAGAAGCACGAGATATTTAGTAAAACTGTCTCCTTGCATGTACGGTGATTGTAACTAATTATTCCAATTACCCTGGAGAGAAATTGATCCATAGTTTCTAGAAATACTTAATCCGATGGACGTTTATGACCACCACACATTTCATGAGTTTTGAATTGAACCATGATTTAAAAAAAATATTTTTTTCCAAACTTTGCATTCTATTTATTGTGGAACAAGATTAACGTGAGTAGCTGCCTACTCGGCCTAACCTCACGGTGGTCTTACCACCGAGTGAAACTTAGGCGTAGACTAGCGCCCATATTGTGTAGTATAACAACACTTTACGATTGCCACCAATCGCTTTTTCTGTGTGATACAGTCACAATGAGTAGCAATTTATATAATATGGCAAGCCTTTCCAAGGCAAGCCTAGATCCACATTATAACCTCTTGCTTAGGGGTTTGGAGACTATCCCAACTCCGTCTGTTGAGAGTGCAACAGCACACTTGATCGACCTTGCACCTTACCTACATAAATCGATCTTAAACCACAACCACCACGTGTACCCCCGAAGGGGACCTCACCAATAACCGCTCACAGAGAGGAAAGGCTCTCTGTGGGGCCACCGATTCCCGTGGTACCAGTCCTTTGGGCACTGGTCGAGCCTCGAAAAGGACCCGCAATGTTTATCGCACACCTTTTCTTCCAGATTTAGGCTCTACGAACTAGAGCCTAGCGTCTGGTGCCCCTATTTTCCCCGAGTGAACCGTGTCAAAGCGTTTGCCATATTCCTGCAGTGACAATTGGAACCCCCGGGTATGAATTCTATTTATAATTAATTACCAAACCAAACTATCCTTGAAACAACCGAACAAATAAGCTCTCACAGCAAACAGTGCTGGTAATTTAAAAATCTCCGCCTCTAAAAAACACGAGATATAAATATTAAAAAAAAATTAAAATGGCACAGTTAGTTTTTATTTGCAAATTTTCAATGCTGGAAAAATTTCGATTGATTGGTGAAATAAAAATTTTGATGTGCATTTTCGGCCATTTTACTCAAAACATTCACATTCAAAGATCTAAACGTTAGTTTTGAAGTAAAAAAAAATAAACTTTTTTTACACGAGTTTTTTCCATTTAGCCCGATTCAAAATCTTTGGGGCTTAGATAATATTTGTCAAATTTAACTTTTGCGAAATATGCTCATATCAAAAATTTATGGGAATTCCCTTTTTTACAATATTTACAAGCAAATTAATAGTCAGAGAAATTGAAATGTGTTAATATTTTGTGAACTATCAACGCATCCCTAACAGAAAACGTTGAAAACTAAAAATACAAAACGTAAAGCCAATTCCTTAGAGACCGCATTTGAAATCTTAGATCGTCTTCAAAATGGAGAAGGCTCAACTTATTTTTTGCAAAATGTTTGGTTTAAACAAAGCCACAGAAAGAACTGTAAAAAAAAAAAATAAATTTCAATTAGACAATCGGTGATTTCTAGAACGAAACTATCTGCTATGTCTTCATCCTACACTAGAGATGCAAACAAAAGGGGCACATTATATGTATGTGTACATTGTATGAATTTTTGTTCTTAAAAAATCCTTGTTTTTGACTAATTTTAATAGGTTTTAGCGATCCCGGTTTTTTTCAACACACTTTTTTACTTTACCATACCTAGTATAAGGTAAAGTATAGTAATCATGAAAAAATCGAGGTCGGGATTTCGACGGATTTATACGTTTTTTGGCCTTCTGAATCCATTTTGGCTATTTTTGCGATTATGTCTGTGGGTGGGTGTGTATGCTACTATTTTTGTGGAGTTTTTACAGGTCATACCGTTTGACACCAAAATGAAATTTAGTATGCGCCTTTTTCATGTGGAGATGAAGAGCTGTATAGTTCTTGGGCATAATCGGGAGAGGGCAAGGGGTAGTTTTCTTACCCTCAAATTTTATTGAACGGTCTACAGGTCATACCGTATGACATATTAAAACGAAATTAAGTATGTGTCTTTGGTCGGGAAGGGGCATGGGGTAGTTTACTTACCCCCAAATTTTGTAAACGCTCTACAGGTCATACCGTATGACATATCAAAAAAAATTTAGAGTGTGCCTTTAGTTTATGGAGATGAAGAGCTGTATAAATTTTGGGCATAATCGGGAAGGGGCAAGGCGTAGTTTACTTAACACCCCAAACCGAAAAGAATTAATTTTTGCGATTCGAATATACTTTGAACTTTTATTCTTTATGTAATATATCCATAAAAATATCTCTTTTTTTCATTGTTTTATTTGCAATCTATTTTTCAATAATAAGCAAAATAATTAAAGAATAACTATTCGCATAAGTTCTACCCTCCATTAAGGATAAAACATATATACATTAGTACATTTTTTCTATGTACACATATAACTAACAAAAAAAGTTTTAATATGTATAAAAACTTATTTTCTATTTAAATGTATTTACAAATAATATATTGTTAATATTAACAAAAATAGATTTTATTTTACAAATGGGAGATCAAGAACATGATGTCTTTTTAACCTACGTATTTCCTCACTTTCATCCAGTAAAGAAATAGCAAGGGGATTAGAGTGGTTGCTTAATCTTTCTAGGTATCTCGAACTGTATTCGTTAATTTCAATTTGACCTTTGGTATGCACAAATCTCTATGAATAGTATCGTTTTTCACATACCATGGAGCATCTACTAACATTCTTAGAGTTTTGGATTGATATCTTTGAAGAATTTCTACATTCGAATTACTAGCCGTTCCCCAAAGTTGAATTCCGTATGTCCATATTGGTTTCAGGTAGTTTTGTATAGAAGGACTTTGTTTTCTAAACTGAGTTCTGATTTTGGTTTTAGCAGCCAGTACATTCGCTTAGTTTTGATGTTTAAGTGTTCCTTCTTAGCTTTTATATGCTGTTTCCATGTTAATCTTATATCAATGTGCATACCAAGATATTTAACACAATCAGATCTTGGAATTTCCTCATTGTTTAAAAAAATAGGGGAACTAGATCCCCTTCTTAGTGTAAAGGTTATATGTGTTGATTTTTCAGCATTAAGAGAAATGTTCCATCTTTTAAACCAAGAGGATATATTATTGAGATGAGTTTGGAGCTGATTAGATACTTCTTTTTCCGTCTTATTACTTGCATTAAGGCTGTATCATCAGCATATGTAGCTGTAGTAACATTTTCACTTGTTGGCATGTCAGATGTATAAATAGTATAGAGAACAGGGCCCAGAACGCTTCCCTGAGGAATACCAGCTTTAATTTCAAAAATTTCAGAAATTTCTTCGTTAGTTTTAACATAAAAACAGCGATTTTGTAGGTTAGTTTTAACATAAAAACAGCGATTTTGTAGGTACGATTTAAGGACCAAAAAGAAGGGTGCGGGAAGAAGCTTTTTAAGTTTATATAGCAGACCTATGTTCCACACTCTGTCAAAGGCTTGTTTTACATCCAAAAATACTGCAGAGCAATACTGTTTTGTTTCCAATGCATTTCTAATAACCTTCACAACACGATGACACTGTTCTGGCGTTCCATGCTTGTGTCGGAAAGCAAATTGATGGTCAGGTATAATATTTTTATGGTCTAATATAGGCTGCATTCTAAGTAAAAATATCTTTTCAAAAACCTTAGAAAATGTGCACAAAAGGCTTATAGGTCTGTATGACTTAATGTCATTTTCTGGCTTAGAGGGTTTTGGAAACATCATAATTTCTGCACATTTCCATTGTGTTGGAAAGTGATTCAATCTTAAAATAGAGTTATAAATAGTTGTTAGCAGCATAATAGCTTTTTTGGGTAATGTTTTTATGTCCTTTGCACAGATTTTGTCATAACCTGGAGTTTTTTTGTTATTTAATTTCTAGAGTGACTTCGTTTGGTGATATAT